>JAIUZE010045406.1:0-13946 GCA_022085475.1 Heliosperma pusillum | reverse complement strand
TCTTTAAACGGTTACTAAGCTTCCTAGTAGTCTCCACCTACAATTAGGCAAAATAAGATGAATATACTTCACCTTGAGAAAGACGGATAATTTAAAAAGCGAGAAAGACGGTAATTTTATTACCAATACGGATAGAGGAAGGTAAGAGGGGAAGAATGAGACGAACTTACGTGAATTCTATCGAGTAACGAATGCGCTAGGATGATTCAAAGATCGAAAATCAAGAGGGAAAGTTTTGGGGATTTCTTAAGGAGGAAGAAAGGTGAATGTGTTGTGTGAATGAATATTAGGTTAAGGGAGTATAAGTAAAGGGTGAGTCGGAAAGTCAACAAAAGTCAAAGACGGCTTAAAAGTCAAGAAAAGTCAAAGACGACTCAAAAGTCACGAAAAGTCAAAGACGACTCAAAAGTCACGAAAAGTTAAAGACGACTCAAAAGTCACGAAAAGTCAAAGACGACTCAAAAGTCAAGAAAAGTCAAAGACGACTCAAAAGTCAAGAAAAGTCAAAGATGACTCAAAAGTCAAGAAAAGTCAAACTCGCCTTAAGACGGGATTCTCATGGAATCTCGCGGAAATTCCAAATACGAACTCGGAAATTCTAAATTCGACTCGGAACATAAAATTTTAGATTAAAACTTAAATTTGCTGAAAAGATTTCGTAAAATATTTCTACTAGAAAAATAGGGTACATTTCCGGGTGTTACATATATGCCTTCCATTGTGCTTCTGATGCTGGTCATGATTTACTAAATCGTACTTTTGTCTCTTTCTGGGGGGGCTCTCATGGTCTTCTCTCGATGGTTTCCTGACACAATCCCAAGGACTGTAAGATTTCCTTATGCTGACCTTTGGGTAAGGATTTGTGGTTTACCTTTTGAATATCTAACTGTTGAAACTACTAATATTGCTGGGCATCTTCTTAGTAATCACTATGAGGTACGTGTCCAGTTGAATGAGCTTCTTGTCCCTTGTTTTTTCTTAGCTTTAGATGGTGGCTATCTGCTGTGGGTTCAATGCAAGTATGAGGAGATCTTTCAATACTGTATTAGATGTGGCAAGATCAGCCATACAGCTGCATGTTGTAAGGAAAGTATCATGACCATTGTTCCTAGTGTTAATGGCATGTTTGAGAAAGCGACGGGGAAGGGTTTTACAGTCTTCCTGGCACAAAGTAACCATACCATGTTCAACTTAGAGCTTAGAGCAACTCCATCCACATCCAAATTTACCAGCTCTAGTGTTAGGTTGGGCAGACTTGCTTCCTCTCGGGCTAGACCTCACAACTCAGACTTTGAGGAGGAATATATCATTGATTTTGACTAATGGACTACACCTAGGGGGAGGGTCATTCCTGGCATGAGGTTTACTGCTACCTCTTAACCTTTTGCTGGTCCTATTATCTTTAATGTAGATGCTTCTGGTTCTGGTTCTGGTTCTGGTTCTGGCCTTATGACCGGTTGTGTCGCAGTCCCGATGCAAAAATAATTACCCACACTTAGGCTAACAACATAGAGAATGTAATTAGGGAAGTAGGGATCGATCCTCAGGGAGTACGTGTTAACTATGAATTGCTATGGGGTGATTTTAATTTAAATTCGATTTATTTGAGGTGATTATCTAAACTACTAACATGAAATAAAATGACAAGTATACAATGACGATATTTAAATGACAAGTATGGAAATTGTGATAAAAATAAATCTAATCTAATTGATGACGATAATAAAGGTTCAAGATAAAATGAACTAGTCTACTTGACGGAAAGGAAAGTGACAATAATTAAATCTAACTAAAAACGATAATTAAAATAACAATATTGAAAAGCTACCTAACTAAAATATTAGAAAACTAATAAACTAACAAATGACAATAAAATAAACTATCTAAGAACGGTAATAAAATGACGGTAAAATAAACTAACTAAACAACAATAAAAATTACGATGATCTCATAAAAACAATAAAAACTATCTAATGGCAATAAAATAAAACGATATAATAAACTAACTAAAAAGATAAAATAAACTATCTAATCAAATTGATATAGAGAATTAGAAATTCATGTCAAATGATTTAAAAGCTTTATTGATACCAATATTAGAATTACTACAATTGTCTAAGCCTTGTAGCGGTATATTCTTCTCGGATTCGTACCGACTTTTTAGTGGGCCCTAACGTCCTTTCAGCCTGGTTAGGTCACTAAACCCCTATTGATAGTCCTAATTCCCATCCCAACTCTCGTTTCTAAGACGGAAATTGACTAATACAAACAATTGTTTATGGCCATTAAACAAAGTTATAGAATTTGACACAACCAAAGGAAGAAACAAACTAGATGGTTTTATTGGTATCGATTCTTCTTTTAATTCATTTTAACTAGGAAATCATTTCAATATTTCAATTTTATTTATTATATTTACATAATGATAATCCTACACTACTAAATTTAATTTATGTGATTAAATAAATTAAGAGGAAAAAGATGTAGGAAATTAAACTATGAATTAGGGATATTAAAATGATTGACATGATCAATATTAAATTGGCTATTATTCTAATGATGAAATTTACAATGATTATTATATGACTAGGTGAATTAAAATGAGACATATTAAACGATGATTTAATTTTGACTAAATTACTTTTATGCGGGATTACTAACAACAATGATAATACAAAAAGAAGGCTAAGTAGATTATAATTCATGGTTTATGAAAGTGATAGAATCTATTATAAAATAAACATAACGGTATTGAAAATAATGAAAGCAAAAGATAGAGAATTACCGGGAATGGAAGTACAACGATGTAAGAGAAAATAATAAGAACAAATTTCAACCAAAATGTAATGATAAAACAGTAGAGAGTGCTAGAGAAAATGCTTGAAGTAAGATGTCTAAACTTGCATACAAAACCATAAACTATAATCTAACTTGTATGTAAATTGCTAAATGTAAGAGATGATAATATGATTGGTATGTAATGTAATGTAATGTAATCTAATGTAATGTGTTGTTGATGATGATGATCTTAGGCTTTTATAGGGCTGCAAGGTTGAGCTTTTCCATCCGGATTCATACCCTAGACAAGGCAATAAACCATTAAAGCTTGGGAGAAGAAGAGGCAAGAGGCATTCAGCAGCATACATACCCGATCGTGTATATGGTAAATCCGATCGGGTATGTAACCCTGTTGGATCTTCTTTCGTCTCTTCGAATTTCGTCTTTGGGCGCAGAATCCTATGCCTTGTTTTGGTAGTTTGCAGCTCGGAAATGGCCTTGAGCCAGGCTTTGGTTGACTTGGGCTTGTGTTCTAATTGAGAAACTAAGTCAAAAGTCAAGACCAATCCACTTTGAGGAATGATGCAATGGGAATTGTGATACAATCATGAAATTGCTATCATCGGTTCCTCGTAAACTTGTATTCTTGTGCCTTTGCTCCATAAAGTAAGAAAAAATAGCAAAACCGCTTCATTTCCTATAAAACCGTTAAACTTTTCTTTTTTGGTGAAATAGAATAAATCTAAATCAGCTGCACATTAAAATGACTCTCTTTCTTCGTTCTCCTGATATCACGGAAGCCCTTTCGCCTGCTTTTGCTTCTTCTTTTGATAACTGGGGTGCCTGGCTGAACGCCAACAGTTTTCCAATAACATGCCTTTCCTTTGGTTTATTTGGCAAGCACGCAAAACAATTAGAATAGTAATATTAGCTCGTTAATCACTTAACAAAGTGCATAAATCATATAGAAATCGAGCTAAAACGGGGGATAAATTAGTACAAAATATCGCTTATGAAACTCTCCCAAGCTAAACCCTTGCTTGTCCTCAAGCAAACATAACAATCATAACCAGGACAAGGGTAACAAACAATGATCAATCTATCATCCAAATCTCAAAAATAAGCTCTTAACAAGTAGATGAATCATAAACCCGAAACAACAAGGGCAAAGGAAAGTGCGAATCATGGTTGAGATTTACATAACGGCGCAGCATAGAAAATATTCTTTGGACTTTTTCAGCTTTTGCATGATCTTATTGACTATTGACTCTTTCGATACATTCTTCACTCAATTTTTTGTGAAATAGGAAATATTGGTTCAAATTTGAAGTGACACTCTCCTATCTACAACTTATAAGAATGTGCCCGCAGTCTAGTATGGTAGACAATCCAAATTCATTAAGTAAGACTAATCATGATCAAAATGTAATGTAAGAAGCCAAGAGAAATAAAGAAGAGGCTTGGGAAATTTGGGTAAGAAAGTGGACAAACGATTTTGGTCATGTGGGGCTTTAAGTCAAGCTAGTAATAACCAAATGTGTAGTGGATACTCAATCCAAATCATACCACTTTCCATAAACAATAGTCATAGCCAAAAGCAGCATATTGGCTTATTAAACATGACAAATCAAGTTACGACTTCCCAAAAATTTTCTTTCTTTTTCTTTTCATTCATGGAAGCGTTTTTCTTTTTTTTTTTCTTTTCTTTTCTCTTTTGAGCTTTTTCTCTTTCATTTTTTTTTCAAAGCTCTCTTTTTTTTTTCTTTTTCTTTTCAAATTTTCTTTCACTGAAAATCACGGGAATCAGCAATCCCGAGACAGCAGGTTCACACTAAATGGTGGCATTATCAGAATATCGCAAAAGTACAGAACACCCCTACACATATAATCAGTTACTAGCTCAACAAGGGTAGGCAATAATGTAATGTAGCTAGAAAGAAGGGTGTTTTTGGGCAATGCGAAATGTGAACAAGAGTAAATGGCTTCAAAATGTAGATCATGATAGTAATACTTATAGAAAATGGAATAAAAACCATACTTATGCGTTTTTATGTGACACAGACTATAAGGAGAAACTACTCACTCCTAAACTGGGATCGGGTTCAGATGTACCGACCACTGGAGGCTCTACCTTACAATATGAGTAGCTTGCCAAAGTCAAGATCAAGCTTAATTAAGTCCAAATGCAACTATCTACCTAATGTGTACAAGACATCCCCATGAATGCACAATTCCTCATAACATAATGAAACATCAACTTATTAAAACTATAAATTGAGAAATGTAAGATGGAAATTATCTTTTCTTTTTGTCTTTTTGATTTTTTTGATTTTTTTAGATTTTCAAAATGATGAAAACAAACAAGTAAAAAATAAACTAAAAATAAACTAATAAAATTAGAAGAAAATAAGCTAATGAGAAAAGTAAAAATCTAAATGCAATCCTAAATGCAGTAAGTCCTAAATGCAAATCCTCCCCCAAGCTAAAACTTCACATTGTCCTCAATGTGCATGCAATTATAATAGAAGCAAACCGTGAAACGGTTGGTAGCACATAGAACAGAGAAACAAGATGAAATTCTAATGGGAAAAGGGGCTAAAAAGAAAACTAAAAATGCTAAAAATAAAAGAAAGAAAGAAAAGCTTACAAAATGTCTAGCCTCCCCCAAGCTAGTATAAACAAGGGGAGCTTGTTATCATCTCATCTCAAAGACCACCAGCTACGGCATCTCCTCTCTGAAGGAGGCGGCTCGGATGTGGATCCAGAAGCATCTGTGTAGTAGGTATCATATGCAGAATAATAACTACTACTAGAAGCAACGATCCCGGTAGGGTTGCTGGCTCCAAAGGACTGGTATTCATCTACTTGGTGACCACTAAAATCACCTTCATATCCTTTAAAACTCTCGACGCCATAGTCAGTACCACAGTAATCAGGTCCGGTCTGATGCACACCTGGATCATAAGCAGTACCATACCCCCCTTCGGGCTAAGTATAGAGGAGACGGGTGGGGGCCCTCAGGTCTAATCACACCTTGCCTCGCAAAGTGATCATAAATTGGGTGCAGGGCAAGCTGCTGGTCTGACTGGACTCTATCAATGGACATGGTCAAGGCTTGAAACATGGCAGTTACGTCGCCCGTAGCATGGGTCGACTGAGAGGATGATCCTACCTCAGGGCGGCAGGATCTAATCTGAACAGGGGGGTCATCGGGGGTAATATCCCGAACAGGAAGAAAATAAGTGGGACGGGGTAAGATGGCCTCACCCTCCTGAAGTCGAGGACGCTGCCTAAGCAATGGAATCTGGTTCACCTCATCGGTCAACTCGATCGAATCACGGCCAGCTATCCTCCAGATCATATAGAGGTGAGAGACACGAAACCAATTAAGCTGCACAAAATAATCAAAATCCAACCCATTTCCCATCTCGGTGGGAGGTGTAGTCAATGCCTGGAGGTCAGTGGTGGCTTGGTTAAAACCACAAACTCGCGTAGCAAGGCGAGTGATAAGGTCTCCATAAACAATGCCAGTTTTCTTTGGATTAGTGGCTTTAGTCAATTGAACAGCAAAATAGTAAGGAATGTTAATCGACCACGGTTCATCACCATTTACATTCAAGAACCCTCCTAAAATATCCAACTCTACCCGTCTCACCAAATGTGGCTCAGCACAACCCAAGAAGGTCCATCCCATGAATCTTTGCCAGATTCTAATGGCGGGATGATGGATGTGTTGGTGTGGGATATGGTCCCAACGAGAGACAGTATAAGTAGAAATGGTGCTCCAAACATGGCTAATATCAAAGCCCTCGGGAGGTGAGGTAACAGTATCCCTATGGGTGAGACCGAATTGGTCAGCAAAGGTCCCTAAGTCCATACTATAGTCATCGTTGAACAATCGAAACCGAACTTGAGGAATAGAGTCTTTTTGCCTAGATCTTTGCAACTCAAATGAACTCAAGAATTCAAGGGTCAATTGGGGGTAGGTCTTATAATTAAAGTTCATACCAGTAGTCATTCCTAGACCCCTAAATAATACCTTGACATGCTTATAAAGATCCATGTGCTTTAAAGAAGAAATATCAAGGAATTTGGTAGCTCTCATACCTTTGCTCTTGATAATAAACCAACTTTGCCATTGCTTGATCGAACTAAACTCCACATCCGGAAAATCGGGATCATGCATAGCACCTTGTCCTCCTTGATTTCCAGTTTGATTGTCGGCTTCTAGCGTTTCTACGCCCTCTTCACGGGCTCTACTACTTTGCCCTTGGTTGGTAGTTCTTGCCCTCTTTGATCTCCTAAGACTTAGTTTAGGTGCCATTTGCTACAAGAAACTAGTATTAGAACACTTCATCATAAACACAAATTGATAGCATAAGTGTTAGGATATTAGGCTTTTAAGCACAAATTCAAGCATAATTACATAAGTGAAACATTATCATGCTACTTTTGAGCACAAATTGATGTTTTTAAGCATAACAATATTTCACTAAGATTTTGAGCAACATTACACTTGAATCTTGAGTTTGGGCACTACTTAAAAGTACTAATGCTAAAATAACACAATAAGAGCATAAGTTCAAAGTATAAAGCATTTATTCAAGCATTATACTACCATTAAGCATGAGTTTTTAGCATAAAGTAGATATAAGTATTCTAATTGGCATATGAGCATTCAAATCATAGTAAGCTTGCTAATTAATCACTAACATTCACTCTATAACATGTAAGAAGCATTAGAAATCCAATTTAAACAAGTTTTTCAAGTAAAATCAAAAACCCCCAAATTTGGGTTAGGGTTTGTTCATCTTGGATTTCTGAAAAATAGAGAGAGTGAAGTAACTAAAGTAGAATTAACTTACTTGATAGTCCTTAGATGTTGCCTTGGATGAACTATGATGACAAATTTTGCAAGAAATGACTAAGAAGTGAAGGTTTTTGAGAGATTTGGGCTTTTAAAGATGAAGAACACGGGATAATAGCAGCAAAGCAAAGGTAGCAAGTTGATTTTATAGAAGAAAATTGGACAAAGCACGAAAAAAGAACACTTACCCGATCGGGTATACCTGAATCCGATCGGGTATGTTTGCTGATTCGGATTTTGTTCTTTTTTTCTTTGTTACTTGCTCTTACCTTTTGGCTATGTCCTTGAACATGATTACTAACCTTAATGGACTTGGCAACATGGGCCAAGAGTAGCTCCTTTTCATCTCAATAGGTCCTCCAGTTCCAAGTACGAAAAATTATGAACTAAGCATGCATTTCTAAAAATGTAAATAACAAGTAAAATGAAAATTATTTCCTAGCTATTACAACCCAAAAATCCAAAAAGAGTGTCCAAATGAAATAGTCCAAAACAAAATTATCAAACATTGTCTATCGAGTGGAATAAGGAATGCATAAAAAGAAAGTAAAGAGAAAGAGACGGGTTGCCTCCCGACAAGCGCATTTTTAAGTCATGCTAGACTTTGAATTTCTATCCCTCCTTAAGCCTTGTGAAGGGATATGGGCTCTTTGTAGCTTGATTTTGTCCTTGAACTTTCATTTACCTTTGTCAACACCCATGGCAATCTAATCCAAATACACTTCCAAAGCTTTGAATGCTTCAAGGTCACCATCTTCTACACTCATTACATTCCCCTTCCTATCAAAAGTGGCACGTGATCCCTCCATTTCAAAAGTGATCCTCTTTCCTTGCGCATCGATACATGCCCCAACTGTATTTAGGAAAGGTCTTCCTAATATAATATAGTTGTCTTTACCTTTCTTTGAAAAGATTAGATAAAAATCAACGGGAACAAGGAAGTGTCCAATCCGAATGGGGACATCTTCCACAATTCCCGCTGGAGTATGCATAGTTTCATCGGCTAATTCAAGGCTAGTATTTGCAATCTTCATTTGAATTGGGCAATGGTCTTGATAGAAGGTAAAGGGCATGACACTAATAGCGGCCCCTAAATCACATAATGCATTTCTAACCTTATGAAGACTCAATGTGAAGGAAATATTAAAACAACCTGGGTCTTTAAGCTTTGTAGGAATGATAAACTTCCTTTCTACAAGGGGAGGTTCCTTGGGAAAATCTTGGGTTGTTTCTTCTTCTTGAAATGTCTTGCCAATCCTTGCCTCCATCCTTGAAAAAGCTTTGTCATTTGCCATCGTTGCTTCACCAACTCTTTCTTCTAACTTCTCTTGAGCTCTTATCAAAGTCATGATCAAAGATTCGAGACGGGATGTCTCCTCTTGTGTAGGGGCTCGGGTTGGTTTGGCTAGTGAAGGATTATTTTAAAGTTCGTGGGGCAACTTATAGATGGGCTCCTTACTCTTTCCTATATTACAAGTGCAATTCTTTTTAAGCTCGCGGAGAATAACGGTAAGGCTTTCTACACGGGACAATAGGCTTCTCAATTCTTGGTCCTCGGTTGAGCTCTCACCATTCCCAAAAGGATTATCAAAAGGTTCGTCACCAATCATGTCGATTGTGACTATTAACGGGTCTTCACTCTCTTGGGTGGTTTGGCTTGAACTCGACGGGATTAACTCTTCTACTCTCTTTTGGAGAGACATGATGGTTGATTTGACTGAGCCTATGGTAGAAAAGAAGTATGAGGACATGTTGTGTTGTGCTTGGATTACTTCCCTCAACTTGGCATCTACTTTTGCTATTATTTGACCATTTTGAAAAGATGAGCATGGAATGGTATGGGGTGCATTAGTAGGTTGGGCTTGGCAAAATTGTGGGTGAAAGAGGTTTAATGGTGTGAGTTTATTCCCACATCTTTGAGGTACATGCCCTATTCCTCCACAAAGTTCACAAGGGGTTGTTGGTGAGGTAAACGGGTTTAAAACTCTTGGACGATATAAAGTACTTCCTAGGGTGGTTTCATTTGATGGAACGGGATAGGCTAAGGAAATGGTAGTGTCAACATCACATGAGGTTTCCACTCGGCTTTTCTTTCGCTCTCCCTCATTACTTTGGGAACCTTCCCCACTTTCTCTTCGTGAATTACTCGATAAGGTTGACATGGTGGATTGAGGTTTAAACCTATGATGGAAAGCTATGATGATCTCTTCCCACTCCATTTGTTTTATGGCATCTTTTAGACGACGAGTGAACCACCATTTGGCTTCTCTCTTTAGTGATAAGGGAAAGAGAGTTTCTTTGATTTGGTTTTGGGTGATCCCTTCCCTCTTAAAAGTTTGACACAACTCACAAAAAGTTTGGATATGGTGGGCTGGGTTTTCATTTGGCTCGCCACTGAATTGGTTACCTTCAATGAGAGCAATTAGAGTGATATGGACCCTTAGGATCCCATTAGCAAGTTCAAAAACCCGGAACCTAGGATCTTCTTTTGTTCGCACCATTTTTGTCAACCTAAAAGAAAAACACACAAAGGAAAGTAAGTAATGATTTAAGGTACGGTTGCACCTAAAAATGGTAAAATTTTAAACAAAAATCAGCAATACATAGATAAACAAAACCGTGCTCCCCGGCAACGGCGCCAAAATTGGACCGGTTGTGTCGCAGTCCCGATGCAAAAATAATTACCCACAGGGAGTACGTGTTAACTATGAATGGCTATGGGGTGATTTTTATTTAAGTTCGATTTATTTGAGGTGATTATCTAACCTACTAACATGAAATAAAATGACAAGTATACAATGACGATATTTAAATGACAAGTATGGAAATTGCGATAAAAATAAATTTAATCTAATTGATGACGATAATAAAATTGCAAGATAAAATGAACTAGTCTACTTGACGGAAAGAAAAGTGACAATAATTAAATCTAACTAAGAACGATAATTAAAATAACAATATTGAAAAGCTACCTAACTAAAATAATAGAAAACTAATAAACTAACAAATGTCAATAAAATAAACTATCTAAGAACGGTAATAAAATGACGGTAAAATAAACTAACTAAACAACAATAAAAATTACGATGATCTAATAAAAACAATAAAAACTATCTAACAACAATAAAATAAAAACAACAATAAAAACTATCTAGTGGCAATAAAATAAAACGATATAATAAACTAACTAAAACGATAAATTAAACTATCTAATCAAATTGATATAGAGAATTAGAAATTCATGTCAAATGATTTAAAAGCTTTATTGATACCAATATTAGAATTACTACGATTGTATAAGCCTTGTAGCGGTATATTCCTCTTGGATTCGTACCGAATTTTTAATGGGTCCTAACGTCCTTTCAGTCTGGTTAGGTCACTAAACCCCTATTGGTAGTTTTAATTCCCATCCCAACTCTCGTTTCTAAGACGGAAATTGACTAATTCAAACAATTTTTATGGCAATTAAACAAAGTTATAGAATTTGACACAACCAAAGGAAGAACTAAACTAGATGGTTCTATTGGTATCGATTCTTCTTTTAATTCATTTTAACTAGCAAATCATTTCAATATTTCCATTTTATTTATTATATTTACATAATGATAATCCTACACTACTAGATTTAATTTATGTGATTAAATAAATTAAGAGGAAAAAGATGTAAGAAATTAAACTATGAATTAGGGATATTATAATGATTGACATGATCAATATTAAATTGGCTATTATTCTAATGATGAAATTTACAATGATTATTATATGACTAGGTGAAGTAAAATGAGACATATTAAACGATGATTTAATTTTGACTAAATTACTTTTATGCGGGATTACTAACAACAATGATAATACGAAAAGAAGGCTAAGTAGATTATAATTGTAACAACCCGAAATATACCCTATTTTTCTAGTGAAAATATTTTACCGATACTTTTCAGCAAATTAAGTTTTAATTTAGAATTTATTGTTTCCAGTCGAATTTGGAATTTCCGAGTTCGTATTTGGAATTTCCGCGAGATTCCATGAGAATCCCGTCTTAAGTTATCTTTGACTTTTCTTGACTTTTTAGTCGTCTTTGACTTTTCTTGACTTTTGAGTCGTCTTTGACTTTCGTTAACTTTTCCGACTCACCCCGTAATTTGAAAGACCGAAATTATATTTGAAAAATAATATATTTAATTTATTTTAATTTATAAAGATTTATTTGAATTTATGATAATTTAATATAATTATTTTGAATTTATTCGGAATTAAAGAGAAGGTTTTACGGTTTAACCCCGAACGTCATTTAACTATTCCCGAGTCAACTTAAGTTCCGAAACAAACCCGAAACCCGACTCTTGCATGAGTCACACGCCAAGTCAACTCTTTCCACTCATATTAGATCTTTTGATTATTTTGATTTAAACTAATACAAATATCTAAGATATTTATAACTTTATCAATCTGTCAATCCACACGCCTACTTCCTCTTGTCCTCTTAAGATTAGATATTTTCTTTCTTTTGATTACAATAACATAATATCTAAATAACATCTAGATATTTGATTCAATTAACTTAATAAGTAATAATATCTAAACAATTACCATAATATAATTATAAAACCCGAGTCAATTCCGTAACAACAATTTCAAAACCCGACTCATTAATTCCTCTATAATTACACGGCACACCCACCCCATTACTCACTAACTATCTTTTCATTTTACATTAAATCAACTTAAGATCTAATTAATACCTTCTTTAATATAATCAAAATCGTTCTTGGTGTTCTTGAGCGTTCTTGATCGTTCTTGAGCAAAATCGTCACAAAACCTTCGTTACTTGGCCAACTCCGTCCTAACTTATATTTCTAGAGTCTCCTCTCCGCTCTCCATCTCCACGTACGTTTTATTTTCAATTCCGACAAAATCGTTTTCAACACTTTAATTGTTGAAATCAAGTTTTAATTCTAATAATGTTATTTTTGTCATTTCTTATAGGAGAAGATTTTGAAGACGAGTTTGGTGACTCGTATATTTTAGAAGATTAGTAGACGGGTTTTTACTTCTTATTTTGGTGCTAATTGATTTTGTGCTAGCTAAGGTAACGATTCCGAGTTACTCGACGAATTAATGTTACATACTTTTGTTTTTGTTCATGTTATTGTTATTTACGGTTTAAATAGTAACATGATAAATAGTTATTATTATTATGTTGTATGGAATTCTTAACATGTTTAGTGTTCTTGACATATTTGGATGATTTGTTCATAATCATAATTTTTAGTATGAATGATGGTTGAATTGGTTGTTAAAATGGATGTTGTTAATTAAAACATGTTAGAAATAATTTAGAGTGGTGGTTGATGTTGGCCGTGTATAGTGGTCGTGTGTGGTGGCTGAAAACCGGCCGGTTCAGGCCCGGTTCAGCCCGGTTCAGGCCGGTCCAGTCCGGTCTGGATTGGTCCGTGGTTGGCCCTTTGGGCTTGTGTCGATACTTGATTGTTTTGTTGTTGTTTTGACGGGTTTTAAATATGTTAAGCATGCGGGAAATATTAAGAAACGGTTTTTTTGAAAAGTCGACCAAAACAGCCCAAACCAGGTCCGTGGGCCCAGTTCAGGCCCGGTTCTTCCTCGGACCAAAACAGCCCGTGAGCCCTCTTTAGACTTGTGACGGTTTTTGAGTTTATCGTTATTATTATATCGTGTTATGTAATATTTAGCAAGTGGGAATTTTAATAAGTATATTATTTAATTAAAAGGTTTTTCTCATAATATTATTATTTCTCACATGTTATAAATTATAACATAAGATTTTAGTTTAATTTGATATCCTTTAAGTCAAGCAGGTTTGGTAAGAATTAATAATTCATATGTTAGAAATTAGAATGAAATAGCATGAAATGATTATGATATTCTTATGTTCAAGCCTAAATGGCTAAGACTCTGTTTCTAGCCGGTTTGACCAAACGGGTTTGGTCAAACTAAGATCTAGTCAGCCCCGTTTTGACTGATGACCCGTCGCGGGACTCGGGTCGGGGATTGGTCTTCAAGTAAGGTTTTTATTTAATGAATGAATGAATGAGCCTTAGTAGTTATAAGGCGATATGATATTTGAATATGATTTATATGCAATTAGTCACATGATAGGAAGTTTTTCCCGTGACTGTTTGTTTGTATGATATATGTCGTGTTGACTAAGTACCCATAGAGAATTATGAGTATATGGCGTCTTGACCATTCTAATTCTAAATGAGTGGCTTGGACCATGACATCGATAGGCCGTACTATCTTTAACGAGTATATAGTTCATGGT